>OY856415.1:626423740-626438740 GCA_963693085.1 Alisma plantago-aquatica | reverse complement strand
GATCAGTAGCAGCAATGGAATCAGAACAACTACTTGACGTGAAGAGTCAGATCTAGAATAATAGAATCTAGCTTAACTGAATGGCGTTGCCATTGCTCTGTACTTTGTCTATATAAATTAATCATTACTGTTCTATAAAATGATGAATTGAATAAATATACAACCTTCAATTCTCACATGGTATCAGGAGCCATGTCTTCAGGGGTGGAGGGAGGGGGGCAAGCATGGGCCATGCCCCCCTAAAAAAATAAAAATTGCACATATATATATATATATTATTAGTCTATTGGATAATATATATTTACTAGGACGAATACAAAGCAAAATTTAGGAATGGTGCAATGGTCGGATGCGTGTTGCATGACCCGTTTGGCTCGGGTTTGAATCTTGCTACACCCAAGTTTTCATTATATCACATTATGTATACATAAGTAGTTGATTTATATTGAAGACGAGCATTAAACTCATGTAATGAAATTGTTGCATTGATAGAGTGTCTATAGTAGTAGTCAAAGGTCTCAAGTTCTACTCTCTAGTTCCACGCGTGTTCTTGGATTTTTACATTACGAAGTTTTTTGTTAAAATTTTGGCCCTCCAACTTTGTATTTCTGGCTCTACCACTGTATGTCGTGAAAGGCTGCCTCTTCCTCTAGCACGTCTTCCTCTGTTCATCCTCAGTCCTCCTCTGTCGACCCACTTCCGCCCATCCACGATTATTATCAGATCCACCATCATCATGTCTCCCTCAAACTCACAACCACCAATTCTCTATTATGGAAGACCCAATTCCTCCCTCTCTTACGTAGCCAAAATCTTGAAGGCCACATCACTGGAACTACTCCACCTCCACCTCCTTTTCTTCCCCTGCAGCCTGCCGACGACACACTGGAGTCCAATACCCCAGCTCCCACACCCAACCCAGCTTACTCCGATTGACATCGCAAAGATCAACTCCTTCTCAGTTGGATCTTTGCCTCCTTATCTCAGGACATCCTTCCTGACGTGGTCGGTGTTTCCACGTCTCATGCAGCCTCGACCGTCCTTCATCAGGCCTACGGAGCTCCCTCTCATATTCATGTTGTGCAACTCAACCAACAGTTTCAGCAATTGAAATGAGACACACCTGTCGCAACATATTTATGTCAAGCAAAACTCCTTGCAGATCAGCTCGCCACAGCCGGCCAACCTATCACGCCGACCACCTTCAATGCAATCATTTACACCAATCTTGGATCGGATTACAAAGACATTGTCACTGCATCGTCCGCTCGTGTGACCCTCTAACAACATGATGAGATTCGCGCGAAAGCCTTCCAAGCCCAAGAAAACACCACACAAGATACAACCCTAGCTTGCACGATAAAAGCGACAATGGTCTTCCAATCGACAGGCCAAACTGACAAACAAACAACCAATGAGAGAACTAAGTTGGCGAAAAACACCACCAAATTTTATTAAGAAACTTCACAAAGATTACAAGGATTGTCGCTCTCCCACAATCCCATGCCCACAATAGAATTTCATACCCCACTCTCGCTCTCTTCCTTCTTGGATATCCATATGACATCCTCTTTATTGACACACTCAATATTTTGTGGTATTCGGCACACCCATAACTCATGGTGTCTACCTCTATTTATAGGTACAGGACATCCCCTGTAAGGAAGTAGGAGAGTTGCGTCTATTCTATAAGGACTAGGAGAACTACAATAGAATAAGAGAAGGAAATAATGTTTGGACTCCACGTTGGACATTACTTTCCCTTTCCTAATATTGCTGGACTTAATTCTAATCCAATTCAGATAAGAACCAAATCCTAACAATTTCCACCTTGGATCTTATCCGCTGGAGTATCTGCTCCTTCAAGAATTTTGCTCCCGTCCTTCTTCTATTTGCTTCCACCTTCGGAAGCTGCTTCCACCCTCAGAAGCACTCTACTGTTGCACGCCTATGCAGAGTGCGAGTCCAAACATGGCTGCCTGGACCCTTCATCTGAGAGCTCCTCAAGTTATGTAGTTTGGAAAACTGCACCGCCTCCTCCTACAACTGGAATAACCGCAACCTTCATTCCTTTGGCCCTCCATGCCATAGGTTTATACCTTCTCCGAGCTCCTACTGGTACTGCGTGGTCGGTCTTACCACGTCGTCCTTCTTCTAGCATTTGACAACTTCACCTCTGTATCTGTTGAATTTCGTAGCCGATCTTGCAGCCTCACACATTACTGCCCCTGAGACTTGAAGACATGTAGCATGTTTTGAGCTCACCTCACGTGGCAATGCTTCATCTACACCTCCAGTGGTAGAACTCTCTTCAACTACTCCTCTTTTAGTTAGAACCTCCCCAACCAATCGATATGCTCCTTTGAACCAGGTACCCTTCATGATCACTTGCCCCTTGCATGTGACTTGCATGACTCTACCTTGCTTTGAAATCTTGCAACCGATGGATTCAAGTGCCCTATCATATATTAGTTTTCTCTTGAGACCAGGGACATATCAGACCCCCGACAATGTGCAATTTGCTCCGTCATGCATCCTAAACGTAACTGCTCCAATTTCGACAATTTGATAGATTTTGTCATCTGTCAATTGAACAGTCCCACGCGTCCGATGGAGAGATCCTTCATCAAATACATCTCTCTCTGGACATATGATATAGTGATAGCCTGAATCAAATATCCACCCATGATTGGTACCTGATTTCATGATAGCCAGTGCTTTTGAATATCCTTCCGCTAATGAGCAAACTCCACTCTTCAACTGTTTCAGTGTTAGACAATCTTTTAATATGTGGCCCTTCTCATCACATATATAGCATACACGTCTGCCTTTTCCCTTTTGATTCTTCTTCCCGAGACCCTTACTTTTGTAGGTACCATCTATAATAGTCAAAAAATTACCTCCCGAGGAGGAAGATTCAGATGGCTTCTTCAAAGACTCCGTCTCCAATAAATATGCAATCACCTCGTTGAAGTCTAGTGTAGTCTTCCCGACAAGGATCTTCATCACCAGTTGTTCCCATGACTGTGGTAGAGATGATTCGAAGAGAACAACCTTATCTCTCTCATTGATCTTCTCCTCCATGCTAACCAGTTGTATGACAAGCTTGTTGAAGACGTTGAGATGGTCGACGAACCTTGTGCCTTCTTCCATGCACAATTTGTACAATTGCCTTTTCAGCACACACATGTTTGTTTGCGACTTCCCCATATACAACTCTTTTAAGACCTTCCATAATTTTGTTGGTGAATCTTCATTGATCACTGAATACTTTACCTTTGTGGAAAGACTCAGACAGATTGTACTGACCGCCTTACGCTCCATCATCCTCCAGTCTCCTTTAGACATCTTGTTTGACTTTTCCCCTTCAAATGATTAGCTTAGCCCTTGTTGGACTAAGACGTCCTTCATCGGGCTTTGCCACACACTGAAGTTGCTTCTACCATCAAATTTGTCAATATGATGACTCCCCACATTGCTAGTCGACGCCGTCATGCATCACGTGCCTCCAGTGCTCGCTGATCGTCTCGTAGCAACCTTCACTCTGATACCACTTGCTGGGATTCGCGCAGAAGCCCTCCAAGCCCAAGAAAACACCACACAAGATACAACCCTAGCTTGCACGATAAAAGTGACAAATGCCTCCCAGTCGACAGGCCAAAATGACAAACAAGCAACCAATGAGAGAACTGAGTTGGCAAAGAAGACCACAAAATTCTATTAAGCAACTTCAAAAAGATTACAAGGATTGTCGCTCTCCGACAATCTCGTGCCCACAATAGAATTCCGTACCCCACTGTCGCTCTCTTCCTTCTTGGATGTCCATATGACTTCCTCTAAATTAGCACACACAATGTTTGGCGCTAGTCGGGACACCCATAACCCATGGTGTCTACCTTTATTTATAGGTATATGACATCCCCCTGTAAGGAAGTAGGAGAGTTGTATCTATTCTATAAGGACTAGGAGAACGACAATAGAATAGGAGAAGGAAATAATACTTGCACTCCAAGTTGGACATTACTTTTCCTTTCCCAATATTGTTGGACCTAATTCTAATGCAATTTGGAAAAGAAATAAATTCTAACACAAGTACTTAGGATCCAAGATACATCGGCGAGGAGATGTTTAAGGTCATTTCTTCTCAGGTTCCTGAAACGAAGCACAATAGAAGCTTTTTGGTGGAAGCCATCATCAATCTTGATCAAAGAATGCTCGGCGAAGACGTCGATCGCCACCACTTGTGTCCTTAGAGAAATCACCAGTCCGTTAGCCTTAGGAATCACCTTAATATCAGGGAAGCACTAGTAAAACACACCTGAACAACAAGAGCAAACCAAACAGAGTGGAGATTCTCTATGACCATCATGGAAAGGGGGAAACCCAGATGCTTGGGTCCCCAATGAGGGAGGGCAAATGCTGAAAGCCCCACCCTTATTCTAGCTGTCACCCAGTAGAGCAACCGGACACTCGCAGACTGCAAAGTAGCTCCACCACGAATAGGAAAGTAACCCACACCAGAACCCATAGTAGAATCCAAATAGATAAGATCAGAAGATCTGCAACCAACACAGAAAGGGGGAAACCTCAACGACGTTACAGATAAGATCAGAAGATCTGCAACCAACACAGAAATGGGGAAACCTCAACAGCGTTGTACCCCAGCACGAGAGGGAACTGATCAGAGACCACACCCTTATTCCATTCATCTTCTAACTAATCTGCAATCAATCCAACTCCATCTATTCACTCCGTCATGCCGCAGGAAAAAAGCACACCAAACACCAAAAAGAAAATGGAAGTCAGCCGCTTCATCCTGTTCTCAAGCATTAATAACAACCGTATAACAATATATGGACGCTTCCTGTTCCCAAACATTAATGACCTTAGTATATAAAGACATGGACATAGCAGAAAGACACACCTTATCCTTTTGTTCAGATGACAGACTCAAAAGGTTTACAATGAATAATATCACCATTTAATCATTTCCAAAGCAAATAATAGCTACCTACAACGATCAGACAAACTAATAAACATGAATCTTAAGATGAATCATTGGACCATGTAATCTCAAACACATCTCATTCAAATGGAATCTGTTTCCAATAGAAAACAACATCTTGGATCTCGAATAAGATCTCAAAGTTGCAATATAAATAATTCAAACCTCTTACTATATTGGAGATATATGATTTCGGCATGTTGCCCACATTTTGCATGTTCAGTTCAGACAAGTGACATGATTTTACAGAAAAACAATGTAAAATGACTCGGAAAAACACATGCATTGTTCCCCTTTACAAGATACATTGCGATTTGTAGCCAGCCGTCTCTTTCTTGTCATCATTTGTTTCTCAACACAAGGTTTTTGAAAAAACCATTCAACAACAAAATATGCTATAGAAGTTAACAAAAATGATAAGATTGCATTCTTGAACAAGACATAATATAACTCAAATATATATTATATAACTATACATTACTAGAAATATATATTATTCAACTACAAGAAAATCTCAATCCACTAAAGAAAGAGATGAATGTCACCTATATTGCCCAAAAAATAGCAACATGTTCTATTTTCAACAACTTTTTTACATAAAAAATGGGGGGCTTATTCCATGACATAGGTCATGTATCCAAAATATGTGATTAACATAAACACATCTAAACTATGGCTAGTTAATACTCTTATTCATTGGGAGATACACCCAATATGTAATAATTGTGATACCAAACATGTTTTATAAACAATTTTAACTTTTCACTTCAGCCCCTGCTAGATAACCACTTGTACACCTCTAGTGTGTTCATGTCACTTTTAAGGTTTAGGAAGGTACAAAGTAGTTCCTTTTCTTTACTAACAAATGATCGGATTTTTAAAGATTGTGTTTGGTTAGGGCAGAGCAGTTGAAGTGGTGTGGAAATGAGTTTTGACGACAACCACCAGAATATGCAAAAATGTACCAACTATATCACCCATTTTTTGGTGTGATACAATGCAATTGACATTTTGCTTCATACTAGAAAATGTCCTACATACTAAGGCTATAGTGTAGGGCCGTTTTGCCATCATGTCATCAATATAATCATAGAGAGATATGTTTAGAAATGCTGCTGTTAGAAAGTGATATAGCTTAAGTAGTACTCCCTGACACTAGAACTATTTACACTAATAAAAAACATATAAAAGAATAATGTCAAGACCTAAAACAACAAAAATATGAAAAATCACAATGCTTATACATTTGGAGTGTTTATATAGGTGGGGTTGCCTCGTGTTTTCTCTTATGGACAGTTGTGTACTATATCTTTTCTCTTTAATATGTCTTCCCATCTTTCTCTCCCTTCGAACCATTTTTCCTCCATACACTGCCCTTGACATGGGCTAACCGCAACAAAGTTGATGTTACATTTGATATATACTCAATAGGTGTGTATGATATTTTGGGAGTTCCGATTGTGTGAATCATGCAAACCTTGGCTTCAAGTGGGCCTTTAATATTTGAATCACAAAAATATTCCCCAGACTTTATCCCCCTTCCACTCTTTTACCTAATTAAATATTTAAATATAATATTTAATGTAGTTTGCTTCTGCCTCGAGTGACATATACTATTTTCATCTACATGAATAATTTTGTTCCCGTTCCCTTATCATCTGTAAACTCAAGACCCCTTTACTTCCTGCCATCATTTGTTATATGGGCGGTCTGAATTAGACTCGATGGAGGTCTTCTAGTTTTAACATGTACCATGAGTTATTATTATGAGTGATGAAATTGAACCTCTCTTAATCTTGTCTCTTTGTTTGGAACAACTCCTGGATGAGGTCACATGTTGATACAAAAATCTCCCATGATTTTGATGAACAACTTCACAAAATGTGATGAGTAAATGAAAAGCATACATTAGTAGGCCACCATGGATGGTCCGAGAAATCTCCACTCAATTAAAACAAAGGGAAACTCCTTATAGTCATAGTGTGGCCTTACTAGAGCCCAACTTCAGAAATTACAACTAAATATTGATTTTGTTTGAATGGGGAGAACACAATATAAATAAGCAGTAATAGCCCAAGAAATAGGTGTTGTGCTTTATCATGATAGTCTTTTCTTCTACCTCCCCTCTCAATACATCATCTCATGGAAAACGCAAGGAGTCAGAGTGAGAGATAACCACCACCATCACATTCATTCATGGCAAGATGGACTGCCATCTTTTCCCATGAAAAGAAGCAGCTTAGTACCCTACATTAAAGTACATATGCAACCATCATGCATGTCTTAATGGACATGTGTGGCAGTAGTAGTAAGCAACCAAGAGGGTCCATCACCGATGCTATGAGATGTGTAGTAGGTTCTTTGCTTCTCTCTTAAATATTTGAAAGTTCTCTTCGATGAGACTACCACATGGTTAAGATTTTCTTAATCATGCACCAAGTGAACTTCCATAGGAATAGATGATATGTCATGATCATGGTGGGAGGACATATGTCGTCTTTGTCAAGGTTTCTAATTGAGATCTTTACAATTCATGGATAGCGACGAAGGGCGGTGTGTTAGGGAGTTGGACCCAATAAATCTCAAAATCTACTATTTTCCTATGGGGTTGTAGTGTGATGCAATATTGAGTAGTGGCTATTAACATACTTAATTTGACTAGTTATTGATGTTATGTGGTTGACATACTTGTTGCGACGACCGACTGGGTGATGACTTGTCAGATACTTAACCCAATGGGGCGCTTAGTCAGATGCCAAAAATAAACTACTCGATCCAATGGAGACCGCCTAGTCAAGCACCTAAATGGGCGCAGATGAAATTTTACATGTAATCTCTACACCTAAATGAATCTTTTTATGCAATATAATTATATAAGGGGTATGGGGGTGGTCGACCATGTGGGAGGTAGGGAACCTATCCTTTTTTTTGGGGATTCTAATGAAATATTTTGATGACAATTATTGGAATTAAGATTTAGAATTTTACTAGCACAATCCATAAACATAAATACACACACTTATGCAATAATATCCAATTTACAACACATGAATAACATAGTAACTTACTAACTCATATTAGTTGTATGTCGAGAGTTACACTAATTTTGCATACAATATTGAGTTGATGTGGTTGACATATTGCTCCCCTGACATGTACATTATGTAAGGTTGGTGGTATGAAGTTGTGTACAATATTATATAAGTATAAAATACTCATTTGTATTATGTAATCAAACACGATAAATTTATAGTTTTAATATACTATATCTCTATATGCATCATATTAGATTTTGAAAGAAACAATACACTAGGGCTTTCTATTGCTCTTTAATATGTGACTTTGGCAATTAACTTCATGATTGTTTAGGAAGGTCGGCACCATCACTATGGTATAACCTTATCTCCGCCGTCATTTGTTACCACATGATCTTGATAAGCGTAGCGAGTTTATCCATGGATTTTGCACAATAGTGGGATAAATATAACCATGCTCACAATATGCATTTCGTGGGAATGTGATAGTATAAAAGTGCAGCAACCATGTCAACCACGCCCATGTTGGGGAACATATGTGGTGAATGGTTGAAGTATAGAGTTAGCCAAACAATATTTATGTGCCCAAGGGAAAATAATAAGTGTTAGATCTAAGGGCTCTAGGGGGGGTGACTAGAGCTACACAAATTCTCACAAAATAGATTAGACCTTCAAATTATATCAAATTGAAGCAATAGCTTAATGGAAATTTGAAGTCCTATCTAAACAAGCACAGTAAGGATGGGAGAGATTGATAGCAAGAACTTGACAAAGGGATGTAGAGTGGTTCCACACTTCAAACTAGAAATGAATCAGTCCACTACCTAGAGAGGTCCGCCTCTAGGACTTTGCAAGTGTTTTTCTCTATTATATCACCACAGAGATTTATAGCAATAGACCACCAAAGGGCTTACCCAGCCA
Organism: Alisma plantago-aquatica; assembly: GCA_963693085.1. Lineage (NCBI taxonomy): Eukaryota > Viridiplantae > Streptophyta > Magnoliopsida > Alismatales > Alismataceae > Alisma > Alisma plantago-aquatica. Next base: position 626,429,779 of record OY856415.1, on the reverse strand, counting down.
ACCACAAGGAGATCTCCACCTTAATAAGGAACTTACCCACTTAGCTCTCTAACAATAATCCTAACTTACTCACAAATCACAAAATGATGTGTAAACTAGAGAGAGAAAGGGGCTTAAGGAGTAGTAGCACACTCAACTATAGCAAGGACCTTGAATGTAGTGAATGAGAAAACTTGGAATGAACTGCAAGGGGTCCTATTTATAGCTGGGAGTTCTTCCTTGAGTTGGGGAATACTTAGGGTTGAAATATAACCCTTTTTGCACAAGGCAACAGATCTATTTTTGTCCAAGCAAGTCACCGGCGATTATAATCACTTTTTATGAATTTTTCGCACAATGCATTCAGTCGAGTTTCAATAAAGGTAACTCGACCGATTGGCTAAAAGACAAACCCAATTTTCAAACTATTGGGTGAGATCGCGGGAAGTCTTCGATGAGGATATGATAGAAAAAACAATCACCAACAAGAACAGATGAGGCATCAACTGACAATGACCAAGTAAATTCAAGATGTTGTGTGATCGATCGCTACACTGGTTGCTCCTCCGATACTGGTGTTCTTTAGGTGCACTAGGTACTAGCTCCCTTTGCCAAAGTCAAGGTGCATTCACTGATACTGATTTTTGTTGCCGTCAGTTTGTGGTAAATGGGGGAGGAGTGGATTCAGATGCATGCAACCATGGCATCAACTATGTTAGGCACTAAGGACAGGGAAATAACAGATATACGAGATGGAGGAGAGATGCAAAGACAACTCACTTGGTTAGAAGAGACGAGTGACTAAAGACAAGGAGACCTTGTTTCTCCTCACCAGAGGCCAGAACTTCCACCTCCATCTGATTCAGGTAGCGTACTCATCCAGTTGTTTGTGGTGGCAATAACTACAGTAAGCTATGCCCTTCGTCTGGTAATAGCTGAGGAAACACAGCGAGGGACACCGATGGAGGACGACAATATAAGATGGATTGGTGGTCTACAGGAGAACGACGGGGGGCGACTGGTAGAGGCAGGGGTTGCAGCGCCATTGTGGATCATTTAACAATCGCAGTGGCAGCCGTATAGCCATAGGGCTCGGTGGAAGTGCAGCTAGGGAAGATATCAGGGGAGCGGGAGATGGAAAGTGCATCCTAATCTACTGCAGTTGGTGAATGAATCGTATTGTGAATTGGGACATCCATAGAAATACAGATGCTGAACTATTTACAAATTCGCTAAGATGGATCATATCAGTCTGATTGGAGCGATTACAGATTGGGTAGGCCCATCAATGTTGACCTCCCGTTAAAACTAAAAATATTGACCCATCCAACCTGGCCCTCCTTCCACTAGTGCCTCCTACATTCATTGGTTAGGGAAGGTAGAAGACAAGTCCACCAAGAAGGCAAAAGTTCTAACGAAAGCTTCATACCATGACACACAAGATGTTGACAGTCCTTGGAGCTATCCAACCTATTGTGTTCCTATTCTTAAATCTGCTACTACCTCACGATTTTGATCGGTCGTGTTTCCCATGAGAGAAGAAGACATGTGCAAGGGGTGTAAAAATGTCTTTGCACCTACTATGGAACGATCTCATTGCATGGTCATAAAGAGGTTATGGTTGATCCGTTGAAGGCAAGTGTGTAAAAATAGTCACAAAAGACATCATCAGGTGGACCATGGTTCCTAGATGGATGACTGGTCTAGCTAAAGCTGAGGAACAGAGGAAGGCATCACTTAACCTAGAGCGTGATCTCCTTAGTAATACCCCATTCTAGGTTACTTCCCTAATACTTGGGCATCTGTACCAGACACTCATTTTTATATGATTTCTGGTTATGATAGCATGCCATCCTTCTCGAGAAATCCTACTATAGGTGGTAGACAATGCGGGCCTTTCGTAGTGCCCTAACAGACCTATCCTGCTACACGTGATTGATGAGTGCATACTCATCATGAAATTCAATTGCCTTTTTGGAACAATTTCATCTCTATTTCACATCTTTTTACCCTAATATGAATCATAATGCACAAAACCACTTAGTTGATTCAACAATCAAGGTTTTAACAAAATATCTTTCATTTAATGCAGGAAAATCAAGCAACTCCATGCATACAGTCTCAAGACCGTTTAAATCCTTGCGGTCTCAAGACCGTTTGGGTCCACGCGGTCCCAAGACCATTCAGTGGAATACGCAAAGAACAAATGACGAAACTGGTTGCCAAAGTAAGCCATGCGGTCCCAAGACCGTTTGGTCCCATGCGGTCTCAAGACCGTTTGGTCCCATGCGGTCCCGAGTCCGTTTGGTCCCATGCGGTCCCAAGACCGTTTGGTCCCATGCGGTCCCAAGACCGTTTGGTCCCATGCGATCCCAAGACCGTTTGGTCCCATGCGGTCCCAAGACCGTTTGGTCCCATGCGGTCTCAAGACCGTTTGGTCCCATGCGGTCCCAAGACCGTTCAACACAAGCGCAAGGATCGATTGAAGAACTAAAGCCGCACGCCCATGCCAAGGCCAGGACCGATCGAAGCAAACCGTTTGGTGCCCAAACGGTCTCCAAACCGTTTGGTGCCCAAACGGTCTCAAGACCGTTTGGCGCCCAAACGGTCTCCAAACCGTTTGGCGCCAAACGGTCTCCAAACCGTTTGGAGAAGATATTTCCAACAACTTACCCAAACTGTTTGGGATCAGATCTGAGCCTATAAATAGAACCCCAGGGTCCCCATTTGGAGGGATCGGATCCGGACGCCGATAGGCTGCCAGAGCACCACCCCGAATAAGTTCCACTCCATCTACTACTGGTGTTGCATCCAAGGAGACCAAGAAGAGAAAGAAGACGGAGCAAGGAGCGCATCTTCTTCACCAGGCTGCGTCCACCCTCTGCATCGAGCTCATGGCGGATCTCTCTTTCTCTCCAATCCTTCTTGTATCTCGCATCATGAGCGAGTAGTCCTCTTTCGCTGTGGTGCGGGGACTAGCCTCGCTGCCCATGCAAATCATGTTCTTTTGTTAAACTTTCCATGGCAATGTATATAACTCTTCATTTTGTCGTTTATCGTTAAGCTCGTAGGTTGGTTATGTGCTTGTTTTCATCTTTGTGCTCCCTATGTTGCGAGAACTTCAATGCATGGGTATGAACGTCGTTTGGAAAGTTAGACTCCTTGACGAGAACTTACGATGGGATTCCTTGAGGTCGTAAGTGTATGATCCGTGAGGGGACGAGCCATCTAGCCTTCGGTGACGCTTCTGTGCGCCTAACGCCCGTATGGGGGGTTCACAACCTTAGTTGGATGTTGTATCTTCTTGTTAATCGTCGATGTTTACTCGTACTATAATCTCTTACGTGCTTATCGATTGACGCGGTTGACTCCTTGACGAGAACTTCTGATGGGATTCCTTGAGGTCGTAAGCGTATGATCCGCGAGGGGACGAGCCATCTAGCGTTCGGTGATGCTTCTGTGCGCCTAACGCCCGTATGGGGGGTTCACAGCCTTAGTTGGATGTTGTATCTTCAGAGCCGTAAGACATGTGATCCAGATGGTGATGAGACATCTGATGCCTATGGTGATGCTTACGCAAACCTTAAGCCTGTATGGGGGGTTCCGCAGCAGCTCTACTTGAAGTGTTATATCTTGCCTGGTTTGTTTGCAAGGGAGCATGTTTGTGTGTGTAGCGGTGGTCAAACTCGATACCATCCCAGCGATTCTATATCATTGATCCGACCCTATATTTTATTTCAGCTTTTACATTCCTGCAATTAGTTTAAACAACCCAAATCAATCTATTGTTTTTTAAATATTAGTTTTACTTGAGCTAGATCTAACTGACAAGGATTCTTAAAAACGTTGTCCTTTGGGTTCGATCCTCAACTATACTGCGATAAGACCCGTCCGCTTGCGGGTGGTATTGTTGCACTTGGTTTTGGTAAAAGCTCGGGGATTTCAGCTCCGGGTGAATTTGTTAGTGCATTCAAATGCCACGTCAAATTCTGGCACCGTTGCCGGGGACAACGGAATCAGTCAGTCAAATCTAGTTCTTCTAAGACTAATCTAGGATTTTGTTTTTCTTTTGATACTATCGCTCATCTACTTGACCGTTATTCTACTTTGTGGATCTCACTTTCGAATCTTTTCCAATTTCAGGTGCTCTTCGACGTTTAGTGCATGCACCGTTCGGATAGTCCCAGACTGACTGCGAGCTTTAATCCCGAAATAGATAGAACCTTCCATCGACATATTCGAGAAAATCAAGCAAGGATGGCGCAAGAAGAAGAAGTATCCCGAAGAGTGGCTCAAGCCATCAATGCACAGAGAGAGAGGCTCATGCAAGAAGCTAGAGCTACGGTTCAACAGGAGATCTTAGCAGCATAGGCAGCAGCGCAAGCATCATAACTTCAGAAAGATCTTAGAGAGTTCTCTATCCCAAAGGCTGCGAATGTCTATCACCCGATGCAGCCTCCTCCCATCGAAGCTGCCAACTTTGAGATTAGAGCACATTGGATAACTTTGCTTCAAAACAACCCCTTCTACGGCAAACAAGCTGAAGACAGCCAAGGTCATCTTCTCAGATTCATCGACCTTTGTGCTATGATGAAGCAAAATGGAGTCTCCGATGATGCCATTCGACTCCGTCTTTTCAAGTACTCTCTTGCTGATAGAGCCATTAGTTGGTACAATTCACTACAGAGTGAAATACCTATCACCACCTGGGAGCAGCTCCAAAACACATTTCTGGAAAAGTTCTACCCCCCATCTCTTACATATGAAATCAGGGGGCGAATCACAAACTTCACTCAAGTCCCTGGAGAAACCCTTGCCGAAGCTTGGGATAGGTACAAAGAGCTCCTACGCAAATGCCCACACCACGGAATTCCTAAGAACCAGCTGATAGAAATCTTCTACAGGGGTGTGGAGGATGACGTAAAGATGTTTCTAGATTCCTCGTCTGGAGGAAACTTCATGCGTCAAAGTTACGACAGTGCATGGAGAGTCGTCACCCTAGGAGCAGAAAATCAAGCCAATTGGGGCAGATCTGTTGGTAAAGGAGTCTTAAAGGTATCCATGGATGAAGCTATCCCAGAATACAAATTTATAGCTGAAACTTTGAAGGTCTTAGTTGCAAAGCAAGATCACATAGAATCATCCCTTGCTGCGATTGGAAGAGGACATTCTCCCACTAGGAAACCAGAGCAGGTCAAGTCCACTTCTTTGTTTTGTGAAGCATGCAAAGGCACTGATCATTCCACATTGTCATGCAATGTTCTCTACGATGTTGTTCTAAGTAATGCATGTGGACAAGGAGATAATTGCCAGATGGAAAATCTTAATGCTATTAACACCATCCCTGGGCAGAACTATTACAATCCAAATCAAAATAGGAATCACCCAGGCTTCCAATACGGAAACCCTTCAGGAGCTATGAAATCACATCAATTTGGTTCGAACAATCAACCAAGGGGCCCACCTGGGTACCAGTTTAACCAACAACAGAACTTTGGGAATCAAGGAAACTTCAAAGGAAACTTTCAGAACAGGAACTACAATAATTATCAGAACAACTCTCAGTATCAGAACCTGAATCAACAGCAAAGTCAGACAGGACCCATCCCTTCTTATGATAAGCTATCAACCATTGAAAATTTGCTGCAAACATAGCAAACGATGATAGCTAATCAACAAGCCCAACAGAAAGCTATTGAAACGCAACTAGCTCAGCTTGCTGCTAGCATAAAGCCACCAGCTGGAGTCTTTGCCGGTCAACCTGAAAACAATCCGAAACATCCTGAACAGTTGAAAGTTGTCAACACCAGATCGGGGAAAGATTATTCAAATCCCCCAGTAAGGTCACCTGTAGTTATTACTGACGAAGAAGAACCTGAGACAGTCCAGAACTCGACAACACGAGAATCACAACCAATGAAAGATAAGGCTGACAAAGAAGTGCCTGAAAAATCTGTTGATGAAGAAAATGAAATACCAGAAACGGATATTCCTGTGTATAAGCCTCGTATACCCTTCCCATCCCGCCTAAGGCAAACCAAGCTTGATACGAGATTCATC
>OY856415.1:626396240-626418740 GCA_963693085.1 Alisma plantago-aquatica | reverse complement strand
TATTATCAGATCCACCATCATCATGTCTCCCTCAAACTCACAACCACCAATTCTCTATTATGGAAGACCCAATTCCTCCCTCTCTTACGTAGCCAAAATCTTGAAGGCCACATCACTGGAACTACTCCACCTCCACCTCCTTTTCTTCCCCTGCAGCCTGCCGACGACACACTGGAGTCCAATACCCCAGCTCCCACACCCAACCCAGCTTACTCCGATTGACATCGCAAAGATCAACTCCTTCTCAGTTGGATCTTTGCCTCCTTATCTCAGGACATCCTTCCTGACGTGGTCGGTGTTTCCACGTCTCATGCAGCCTCGACCGTCCTTCATCAGGCCTACGGAGCTCCCTCTCATATTCATGTTGTGCAACTCAACCAACAGTTTCAGCAATTGAAATGAGACACACCTGTCGCAACATATTTATGTCAAGCAAAACTCCTTGCAGATCAGCTCGCCACAGCCGGCCAACCTATCACGCCGACCACCTTCAATGCAATCATTTACACCAATCTTGGATCGGATTACAAAGACATTGTCACTGCATCGTCCGCTCGTGTGACCCTCTAACAACATGATGAGATTCGCGCGAAAGCCTTCCAAGCCCAAGAAAACACCACACAAGATACAACCCTAGCTTGCACGATAAAAGCGACAATGGTCTTCCAATCGACAGGCCAAACTGACAAACAAACAACCAATGAGAGAACTAAGTTGGCAAAAAACACCACCAAATTTTATTAAGAAACTTCACAAAGATTACAAGGATTGTCGCTCTCCCACAATCCCATGCCCACAATAGAATTTCATACCCCACTCTCGCTCTCTTCCTTCTTGGATATCCATATGACTTCCTCTTTATTGACACACTCAATATTTTGTGGTATTCGGCACACCCATAACTCATGGTGTCTACCTCTATTTATAGGTACAGGACATCCCCTGTAAGGAAGTAGGAGAGTTGCGTCTATTCTATAAGGACTAGGAGAACTACAATAGAATAAGAGAAGGAAATAATGTTTGGACTCCACGTTGGACATTACTTTCCCTTTCCTAATATTGCTGGACTTAATTCTAATCCAATTCGGATAAGAACCAAATCCTAACAATTTCCACCTTGGATCTTATCCGCTGGAGTATCTGCTCCTTCAAGAATTTTTCTCCCGTCCTTCTTCTATTTGCTTCCACCTTCGGAAGCTGCTTCCACCCTCAGAAGCACTCTACTGTTGCACGCCTATGCAGAGTGCGAGTCCAAACATGGCTGCCTGGACCCTTCATCTGAGAGCTCCTCAAGTTATGTAGTTTGGAAAACTGCACCGCCTCCTCCTACAACTGGAATAACCGCAACCTTCATTCTTTTGGCCCTCCATGCCATAGGTTTATACCTTCTCCGAGCTCCTACTGGTACTGCGTGGTCGGTCTTACCACGTCGTCCTTCTTCTAGCATTTGACAACTTCACCTCTGTATCTGTTGAATTTCGTAGCCGATCTTGCAGCCTCGCACATTACTGCCCCTGAGACTTGAAGACATGTAGCATGTTTTGAGCTCACCTCACGTGGCAATGCTTCATCTACACCTCCAGTGGTAGAACTCTCTTCAACTACTCCTCTTTTAGTTAGAACCTCCCCAACCAATCGATATGCTCCTTTGGACCAGGTACCCTTCATGATCACTTGCCCCTTGCATGTGACTTGCATGACTCTACCTTGCTTTGAAATCTTGCAACCGATGGATTCAAGTGCCCTATCATATATTAGTTTTCTCTTGAGACCAGGGACATATCAGACCCCCGACAATGTGCAATTTGCTCCGTCATGCATCCTAAACGTAACTGCTCCAATTTCGACAATTTGATAGATTTTGTCATCTGTCAATTGAACAGTCCCACGCGTCCGATGGAGAGATCCTTCATCAAATACATCTCTCTCTGGACATATGATATAGTGATAGCCTGAATCAAATATCCACCCATGATTGGTACCTGATTTCATGATAGCCAGTGCTTTTGAATATCCTTCCGCTAATGAGCAAACTCCACGCTTCAACTGTTTCAGTGTTAGACAATCTTTTAATATGTGGCCCTTCTCATCACATATATAGCATACACGTCTGCCTTTTCCCTTTTGATTCTTCTTCCCGAGACCCTTACTTTTGTAGGTACCATCTATAATAGTCAAAAAATTACCTCCCGAGGAGGAAGATTCAGATGGCTTCTTCAAAGACTCCGTCTCCAATAAATATGCAATCACCTCGTTGAAGTCTAGTGTAGTCTTCCCGACAAGGATCTTCATCACCAGTTGTTCCCATGACTGTGGTAGAGATGATTCGAAGAGAACAACCTTATCTCTCTCACTGATCTTCTCCTCCATGCTAACCAGTTGTATGACAAGCTTGTTGAAGACGTTGAGATGGTCGACGAACCTTGTGCCTTCTTCCATGCACAATTTGTACAATTGCCTTTTCAGCACACACATGTTTGTTTGCGACTTCCCCATATACAACTCTTTTAAGACCTTCCATAATTTTGTTGGTGAATCTTCATTGATCACTGAATACTTTACCTTTGTGGAAAGACTCAGACAGATTGTACTGACCGCCTTACGCTCCATCATCCTCCAGTCTCCTTTAGACATCTTGTTTGACTTTTCCCCTTCAAATGATTAGCTTAGCCCTTGTTGGACTAAGACGTCCTTCATCGGGCTTTGCCACACACTGAAGTTGCTTCTACCATCAAATTTGTCAATATGATGACTCCCCACATTGCTAGTCGACGCCGTCATGCATCACGTGCCTCCAGTGCTCGCTGATCGTCTCGTAGCAACCTTCACTCTGATACCACTTGCTGGGATTCGCGCAGAAGCCCTCCAAGCCCAAGAAAACACCACACAAGATACAACCCTAGCTTGCACGATAAAAGTGACAAATGCCTCCCAGTCGACAGGCCAAAATGACAAACAAGCAACCAATGAGAGAACTGAGTTGGCAAAGAAGACCACAAAATTCTATTAAGCAACTTCAAAAAGATTACAAGGATTGTCGCTCTCCGACAATCTCGTGCCCACAATAGAATTCCGTACCCCACTGTCGCTCTCTTCCTTCTTGGATGTCCATATGACTTCCTCTAAATTAGCACACACAATGTTTGGCGCTAGTCGGGACACCCATAACCCATGGTGTCTACCTTTATTTATAGGTATATGACATCCCCCTGTAAGGAAGTAGGAGAGTTGTATCTATTCTATAAGGACTAGGAGAACGACAATAGAATAGGAGAAGGAAATAATACTTGCACTCCAAGTTGGACATTACTTTTCCTTTCCCAATATTGTTGGACCTAATTCTAATGCAATTTGGAAAAGAAATAAATTCTAACACAAGTACTTAGGATCCAAGATACATCGGCGAGGAGATGTTTAAGGTCATTTCTTCTCAGGTTCCTGAAACGAAGCACAATAGAAGCTTTTTGGTGGAAGCCATCATCAATCTTGATCGAAGAATGCTCGGCGAAGACGTCGATCGCCACCACTTGTGTCCTTAGAGAAATCACCAGTCCGTTAGCCTTAGGAATCACCTTAATATCAGGGAAGCACTAGTAAAACACACCTGAACAACAAGAGCAAACCAAACAGAGTGGAGATTCTCTATGACCATCATGGAAAGGGGGAAACCCAGATGCTTGGGTCCCCAATGAGGGAGGGCAAATGCTGAAAGCCCCACCCTTATTCTAGCTGTCACCCAGTAGAGCAACCGGACACTCGCAGACTGCAAAGCAGCTCCACCACGAATAGGAAAGTAACCCACACCAGAACCCATAGTAGAATCCAAATAGATAAGATCAGAAGATCTGCAACCAACACAGAAAGGGGGAAACCTCAACGACGTTACAGATAAGATCAGAAGATCTGCAACCAACACAGAAATGGGGAAACCTCAACAGCGTTGTGCCCCAGCACGAGAGGGAACTGATCAGAGACCACACCCTTATTCCATTCATCTTCTAACTAATCTGCAATCAATCCAACTCCATCTATTCACTCCGTCATGCCGCAGGAAAAAAGCACACCAAACACCAAAAAGAAAATGGAAGTCAGCCGCTTCATCCTATTCTCAAGCATTAATAACAACCGTATAACAATATATGGACGCTTCCTGTTCCCAAACATTAATGACCTTAGTATATAAAGACATGGACATAGCAGAAAGACACACCTTATCCTTTTGTTCAGATGACAGACTCAAAAGGTTTACAATGAATAATATCACCATTTAATCATTTCCAAAGCAAATAATAGCTACCTACAACGATCAGACAAACTAATAAACATGAATCTTAAGATGAATCATTGGACCATGTAATCTCAAACACATCTCATTCAAATGGAATCTGTTTCCAATAGAAAACAACATCTTGGATCTCGAATAAGATCTCAAAGTTGCAATATAAATAATTCAAACCTCTTACTATATTGGAGATATATGATTTCGGCATGTTGCCCACATTTTGCATGTTCAGTTCAGACAAGTGACATGATTTTACAGAAAAACAATGTAAAATGACTCGGAAAAACACATGCATTGTTCCCCTTTACAAGATACATTGCGATTTGTAGCCAGCCGTCTCTTTCTTGTCATCATTTGTTTCTCAACACAAGGTTTTTGAAAAAACCATTCAACAACAAAAGATGCTATAGAAGTTAACAAAAATGATAAGATTGCATTCTTGAACAAGACATAATATAACTCAAATATATATTATATAACTATACATTACTAGAAATATATATTATTCAACTACAAGAAAATCTCAATCCACTAAAGAAAGAGATGAATGTCACCTATATTGCCCAAAAAATAGCAACATGTTCTATTTTCAACAACTTTTTTACATCAAAAATGGGGGGCTTATTCCATGACATAGGTCATGTATCCAAAATATGTGATTAACATAAACACATCTAAACTATGGCTAGTTAATACTCTTATTCATTGGGAGATACACCCAATATGTAATAATTGTGATACCAAACATGTTTTATAAACAATTTTAACTTTTCACTTCAGCCCCTGCTAGATAACCACTTGTACACCTCTAGTGTGTTCATGTCACTTTTAAGGTTTAGGAAGGTACAAAGTAGTTCCTTTTCTTTACTAACAAATGATCGGATTTTTAAAGATTGTGTTTGGTTAGGGCAGAGCAGTTGAAGTGGTGTGGAAATGAGTTTTGACGACAACCACCAGAATATGCAAAAATGTACCAACTATATCACCCATTTTTTGGTGTGATACAATGCAATTGACATTTTGCTTCATACTAGAAAATGTCCTACATACTAAGGCTATAGTGTAGGGCCGTTTTGCCATCATGTCATCAATATAATCATAGAGAGATATGTTTAGAAATGCTGCTGTTAGAAAGTGATATAGCTTAAGTAGTACTCCCTGACACTAGAACTATTTACACTAATAAAAAACATATAAAAGAATAATGTCAAGACCTAAAACAACAAAAATATGAAAAATCACAATGCTTATACATTTGGAGTGTTTATATAGGTGGGGTTGCCTCGTGTTTTCTCTTATGGACAGTTGTGTACTATATCTTTTCTCTTTAATATGTCTTCCCATCTTTCTCTCCCTTCGAACCATTTTTCCTCCATACACTGCCCTTGACATGGGCTAACCGCAACAAAGTTGATGTTACACTTGATATATACTCAATAGGTGTGTATGATATTTTGGGAGTTCCGATTGTGTGAATCATGCAAACCTTGGCTTCAAGTGGGCCTTTAATATTTGAATCACAAAAATATTCCCCAGACTTTATCCCCCTTCCACTCTTTTACCTAATTAAATATTTAAATATAATATTTAATGTAGTTTGCTTCTGCCTCGAGTGACATATACTATTTTCATCTACATGAATAATTTTGTTCCCATTCCCTTATCATCTGTAAACTCAAGACCCCTTTACTTCCTGCCATCATTTGTTATATGGGCGGTCTGAATTAGACTCGATGGAGGTCTTCTAGTTTTAACATGTACCATGAGTTATTATTATGAGTGATGAAATTGAACCTCTCTTAATCTTGTCTCTTTGTTTGGAACAACTCCTGGATGAGGTCACATGTTGATACAAAAATCTCCCATGATTTTGATGAACAACTTCACAAAATGTGATGAGTAAATGAAAAGCATACATTAGTAGGCCACCATGGATGGTCCGAGAAATCTCCACTCAATTAAAACAAAGGGAAACTCCTTATAGTCATAGTGTGGCCTTACTAGAGCCCAACTTCAGAAATTACAACTAAATATTGATTTTGTTTGAATGGGGAGAACACAATATAAATAAGCAGTAATAGCCCAAGAAATAGGTGTTGTGCTTTATCATGATAGTCTTTTCTTCTACCTCCCCTCTCAATACCTCATCTCATGGAAAACGCAAGGAGTCAGAGTGAGAGATAACCACCACCATCACATTCATTCATGGCAAGATGGACTGTGATCTTTTCCCATGAAAAGAAGCAACTTAGTACCCTACATTAAAGTACATATGCAACCATCATGCATGTCTTAATGGACATGTGTGGCAGTAGTAGTAAGCAACCAAGAGGGTCCATCACCGATGCTATGAGATGTGTAGTAGGTTCTTTGCTTCTCTCTTAAATATTTGAAAGTTCTCTTCGATGAGACTACCACATGGTTAAGATTTTCTTAATCATGCACCAAGTGAACTTCCATAGGAATAGATGATATGTCATGATCATGGTGGGAGGACATATGTCGTCTTTGTCAAGGTTTCTAATTGAGATCTTTACAATTCATGGATAGCGACGAAGGGCGGTGTGTTAGGGAGTTGGACCCAATAAATCTCAAAATCTACTATTTTCCTATGGGGTTGTAGTGTGATGCAATATTGAGTAGTGGCTATTAACATACTTAATTTGACTAGTTATTGATGTTATGTGGTTGACATACTTGTTGCGACGACCGACTGGGTGATGACTTGTCAGATACTTAACCCAATGGGGCGCTTAGTCAGATGCCAAAAATAAACTACTCGATCCAATGGAGACCGCCTAGTCAAGCACCTAAATGGGCGCAGATGAAATTTTACATGTAATCTCTACACCTAAATGAATCTTTTTATGCAATATAATTATATAAGGGGTATGGGGGTGGTCGACCATGTGGGAGGTAGGGAACCTATCCTTTTTTTTGGGGATTCTAATGAAATATTTTGATGACAATTATTGGAATTAAGATTTAGAATTTTACTAGCACAATCCATAAACATAAATACACACACTTATGCAATAATATCCAATTTACAACACATGAATAACATAGTAACTTACTAACTCATATTAGTTGTATGTCGAGAGTTACACTAATTTTGCATACAATATTGAGTTGATGTGGTTGACATATTGCTCCCCTGACATGTACATTATGTAAGGTTGGTGGTATGAAGTTGTGTACAATATTATATAAGTATAAAATACTCATTTGTATTATGTAATCAAACACGATAAATTTACAGTTTTAATATACTATATCTCTATATGCATCATATTAGATTTTGAAAGAAACAATACACTAGGGCTTTCTATTGCTCTTCAATATGTGACTTTGGCAATTAACTTCATGATTGTTTAGGAAGGTCAGAACCATCACTATGGTATAACCTTATCTCCGCCGTCATTTGTTACCACATGATCTTGATAAGCGTAGCGAGTTTATCCATGGATTTTGCACAATAGTGGGATAAATATAACCATGCTCACAATATGCATTTCGTGGGAATGTGATAGTATAAAAGTGCAGCAACCATGTCAACCACGCCCATGTTGGGGAACATATGTGGTGAATGGTTGAAGTATAGAGTTAGCCAAACAATATTTATGTGCCCAAGGGAAAATAATAAGTGTTAGATCTAAGGGCTCTAGGGGGGGTGACTAGAGCTACACAAATTCTCACAAAATAGATTAGACCTTCAAATTATATCAAATTGAAGCAATAGCTTAATGGAAATTTGAAGTCCTATCTAAACAAGCACAGTAAGGATGGGAGAGATTGATAGCAAGAACTTGACAAAGGGATGTAGAGTGGTTCCACACTTCAAACTAGAAATGAATCAGTCCACTACCTAGAGAGGTCCGCCTCTAGGACTTTACAAGTGTTTTTCTCTATTATATCACCACAGAGATTTATAGCAATAGACCACCAAAGGGCTTACCCAGCCAACCACAAGGAGATCTCCACCTTAATAAGGAACTTACCCACTTAGCTCTCTAACAATAATCCTAACTTACTCACAAATCACAAAATGATGTGTAAACTAGAGAGAGAAAGGGGCTTAAGGAGTAGTAGCACACTCAACTATAGCAAGGACCTTGAATGTAGTGAATGAGAAAACTTGGAATGAACTGCAAGGGGTCCTATTTATAGCTGGGAGTTCTTCCTTGAGTTGGGGAATACTTAGGGTTGAAATATAACCCTTTTTGCACAAGGCAACAGATCTATTTTTGTCCAAGCAAGTCACCGGCGATTATAATCACTTTTTATGAATTTTTCGCACAATGCATTCAGTCGAGTTTCAATAAAGGTAACTCGACCGATTGGCTAAAAGACAAACCCAATTTTCAAACTATTGGGTGAGATCGCGGGAAGTCTTCGATGAGGATATGATAGAAAAAACAATCACCAACAAGAACAGATGAGGCATCAACTGACAATGACCAAGTAAATTCAAGATGTTGTGTGATCGATCGCTACACTGGTTGCTCCTCCGATACTGGTGTTCTTTAGGTGCACTAGGTACTAGCTCCCTTTGCCAAAGTCAAGGTGCATTCACTGATACTGATTTTTGTTGCCGTCAGTTTGTGGTAAATGGGGGAGGAGTGGATTCAGATGCATGCAACCATGGCATCAACTATGTTAGGCACTAAGGACAGGGAAATAACAGATATACGAGATGGAGGAGAGATGCAAAGACAACTCACTTGGTTAGAAGAGACGAGTGACTAAAGACAAGGAGACCTTGTTTCTCCTCACCAGAGGCCAGAACTGCCACCTCCATCTGATTCAGGTAGCGTACTCATCCAGTTGTTTGTGGTGGCAATAACTACAGTAAGCTATGCCCTTCGTCTGGTAATAGCTGAGGCAACACAGCGAGGGACACCGATGGAGGACGACAATATAAGATGGATTGGTGGTCTACAGGAGAACGACGAGGGGCGACTGGTAGAGGCAGGGGTTGCAGCGCCATTGTGGATCATTTAACAGTCGCAGTGGCAGCCGTATAGCCATAGGGCTCGGCGGAAGTGCAGCTAGGGAAGATATCAGGGGAGCGGGAGATGGAAAGTGCATCCTAATCTACTGCAGTTGGTGAATGAATCGTATTGTGAATTGGGACATCCATAGAAATACAGATGCTGAACTATTTACAAATTCGCTAAGATGGATCATATCAGTCTGATTGGAGCGATTACAGATTGGGTAGGCCCGTCAATGTTGACCTCCCGTTAAAACTAAAAATATTGACCCATCCAACCTGGCCCTCCTTCCACTAGTGCCTCCTACATTCATTGGTTAGGGAAGGTAGAAGACAAGTCCACCAAGAAGGCAAAAGTTCTAACGAAAGCTTCATACCATGACACACAAGATGTTGACAGTCCTTGGAGCTATCCAACCTATTGTGTTCCTATTCTTAAATCTGCTACTACCTCACGATTTTGATCGGTCGTGTTTCCCATGAGAGAAGAAGACATGTGCAAGGGGTGTAAAAATGTCTTTGCATCTACTATGGAACGATCTCATTGCATGGTCATAAAGAGGTTATGGTTGATCCGTTGAAGGCAAGTGTGTAAAAATAGTCACAAAAGACATCATCAGGTGGACCATGGTTCCTAGATGGATGACTGGTCCAGCTAAAGCTGAGGAACAGAGGAAGGCATCACTTAACCTAGAGCGTGATCTCCTTAGTAATACCCCATTCTAGGTTACTTCCCTAATACTTGGGCATCTGTACCAGACACTCATTTTTATATGATTTCTGGTTATGATAGCATGCCATCCTTCTCGAGAAATCCTACTATAGGTGGTAGACAATGCGGGCCTTTCGTAGTGCCCTAACAGACCTATCCTGCTACACGTGATTGATGAGTGCATACTCATCATGAAATTCAATTGCCTTTTTGGAACAATTTCATCTCTATTTCACATCTTTTTACCCTAATATGAATCATAATGCACAAAACCACTTAGTTGATTCAACAATCAAGGTTTTAACAAAATATCTTTCATTTAATGCAGGAAAATCAAGCAACTCCATGCATACAGTCTCAAGACCGTTTGGATCCTTGCGGTCTCAAGACCGTTTGGGTCCACGCGGTCCCAAGACCATTCAGTGGAATACACAAAGAACAAATGATGAAACTGCTTGCCAAAGTAAGCCATGCGGTCCCAAGACCGTTTGGTCCCATGCGGTCTCAAGGCCGTTTGGTCCCATGCGGTCCCAAGACCGTTTGGTCCCATGCGGTCCCAAGACCGTTTGGTCCCATGCGGTCCCAAGACCGTTTGGTCCCATGCGATCCCAAGACCGTTTGGTCCCATGCGGTCCCAAGACCGTTTGGTCCCATGCGGTCTCAAGACCGTTTGGTCCCATGCGGTCCCAAGACCGTTCAACACAAGCGCAAGGATCGATTGAAGAACTAAAGCCGCACGCCCATGCCAAGGCCAGGACCGATCGAAGCAAACCGTTTGGTGCCCAAACGGTCTCCAAACCGTTTGGTGCCCAAACGGTCTCAAGACCGTTTGGCGCCGAAACGGTCTCCAAACCGTTTGGCGCCAAACGGTCTCCAAACCGTTTGGAGAAGATATTTCCAACAACTTACCCAAACTGTTTGGGATCAGATCTGAGCCTATAAATAGAACCCCAGGGTCCCCATTTGGAGGGATCAGATCCGGACGCCGATAGGCTGCCAGAGCACCACCCCGAATAAGTTCCACTCCATCTACTACTGGTGTTGCATCCAAGGAGACCAAGAAGAGAAAGAAGACGGAGCAAGGAGCGCATCTTCTTCACCAGGCTGCGTCCACCCTCTGCATCGAGCTCATGGCGGATCTCTCTTTCTCTCCAATCCTTCTTGTATCTCGCATCATGAGCGAGTAGTCCTCTTTCGCTGTGGTGCGGGGACTAGCCTCGCTGCCCATGCAAATCATGTTCTTTTGTTAAACTTTCCATGGCAATGTATATAACTCTTCATTTTGTCGTTTATTGTTAAGCTCGTAGGTTGGTTATGTGCTTGTTTTCATCTTTGTGCTCCCTATGTTGCGAGAACTTCAATGCATGGGTATGAACGTCGTTTGGAAAGTTAGACTCCTTGACGAGAACTTACGATGGGATTCCTTGAGGTCGTAAGTGTATGATCCGTGAGGGGACGAGCCATCTAGCCTTCGGTGATGCTTCTGTGCGCCTAACGCCCGTATGGGGGGTTCACAGCCTTAGTTGGATGTTGTATCTTCTTGTTAATCGTCGATGTTTACTCGTACTATAATCTCTTACGTGCTTATCGATTGACGCGGTTGACTCCTTGACGAGAACTTCTGATGGGATTCCTTGAGGTCGTAAGCGTATGATCCGCGAGGGGACGAGCCATCTAGCGTTCGGTGACGCTTCTGTGCGCCTAACGCCCGTATGGGGGATTCACAGCCTTAGTTGGATGTTGTATCTTCAGAGCCGTAAGACATGTGATCCTGATGGTGATGAGACATCTGATGCCTATGGTGATGCTTACGCAAACCTTAAGCCTGTATGGGGGGTTCCGCAGCAGCTCTACTTGAAGTGTTATATCTTGCCTGGTTTATTTGCAAGGGAGCATGTTTGTGTGTGTAGCGGTGGTCAAACTCGATACCATCCCAGCGATTCCATATCATTGATCCGACCCTATATTTTATTTCAGCTTTTACATTCCTGCAATTAGTTTAAACAACCCAAATCAATCTATTGTTTTTTAAATATTAGTTTTACTTGAGCTAGATCTAACTGACAAGGATTCTTAAAAACGTTGTCCTTTGGGTTCGATCCTCAACTATACTGTGATAAGACCCGTCCGCTTGCGGGTGGTATTGTTGCACTTGGTTTTGGTAAAAGCTCGGGGATTTCAGCTCCGGGTGAATTTGTCAGTGCATTCAAATGCCACGTCAAATTCTGGCGCCGTTGCCGGGGACAACGGAATCAGTCAGTCAAATCTAGTTCTTCTAAGACTAATCTAGGATTTTGTTTTTCTTTTGATACTATCGCTCATCTACTTGACCGTTATTCTACTTTGGGGATCTCACTTTCGAATCTTTTCCAATTTCAGGTGCTCTTCGACGTTTAGTGCATGCACCGTTCGGATAGTCCCAGACTGACTGCGAGCTTTAATCCCGAAATAGATAGAACCTTCCATCGACATATTCGAGAAAATCAAGCAAGGATGGCGCAAGAAGAAGAAGTATCCCGAAGAGTGGCTCAAGCCATCAATGCACAGAGAGAGAGGCTCATGCAAGAAGCTAGAGCTACGGTTCAACAGGAGATCTTAGCAGCATAGGCAGCAGCGCAAGCAGCAGAACTTCAGAAAGATCTTAGAGAGTTCTCTATCCCAAAGGCTGCGAATGTCTATCACCCGATGCAGCCTCCTCCCATCGAAGATGCCAACTTTGAGATTAGAGCACATTGGATAACTTTGCTTCAAAACAACCCCTTCTACGGCAAACAAGCTGAAGACAGCTAAGGTCATCTTCTCAGATTCATCGACCTTTGTGCTATGATGAAGCAAAATGGAGTCTCCGATGATGCCATTCGACTCCGTCTTTTCAAGTACTCTCTTGCTGATAGAGCCATTAGTTGGTACAATTCACTACAGAGTGAAATACCTATCACCACCTGGGAGCAGCTCCAAAACACATTTCTGGAAAAGTTCTACCCCCCATCTCTTACATATGAAATCAGGGGGCGAATCACAAATTTCACTCAAGTCCCTGGAGAAACCCTTGCCGAAGCTTGGGATAGGTACAAAGAGCTCCTACGCAAATGCCCACACCACGGAATTCCTAAGAACCAGTTGATAGAAATCTTCTACAGGGGTGTGGAGGATGACGTAAAGATGTTTCTAGATTCCTCGTCTGGAGGAAACTTCATGCGTCAAAGTTACGACAGTGCATGGAGAGTCGTCACCCTAGGAGCAGAAAATCAAGCCAATTGGGGCAGATCTGTTGGTAAAGGAGTCTTAAAGGTATCCATGGATGAAGCTATCCCAGAATACAAATTTATAGCTGAAACTTTGAAGGTCTTAGTTGCAAAGCAAGATCACATAGAATCATCCCTTACTGCGATTGGAAGAGGACATTCTCCCACTAGGAAACCAGAGCAGGTCAAGTCCACTTCTTTGTTTTGTGAAGCATGCAAAGGCACTGATCATTCCACATTGTCATGCAATGTTCTCTACGATGTTGTTCTAAGTAATGCATGTGGACAAGGAGATAATTGCCAGATGGAAAATCTTAATGCTATTAACACCATCCCTGGGCAGAACTATTACAATCCAAATCAAAATAGGAATCACCCAGGCTTCCAATACGGAAACCCTTCAGGAGCTATGAAATCACATCAATTTGGTTCGAACAATCAACCAAGGGGCCCACCTGGGTACCAGTTTAACCAACAACAGAACTTTGGGAATCAAGGAAACTTCAAAGGAAACTTTCAGAACAGGAACTACAATAATTATCAGAACAACTCTCAGTATCAGAACCTGAATCAACAGCAAAGTCAGACAGGACCCATCCCTTCTTATGATAAGCTATCAACCATTGAAAATTTGCTGCAAACATAGCAAACGATGATAGCTAATCAACAAGCCCAACAGAAAGCTATTGAAACGCAACTAGCTCAACTTGCTGCTAGCATAAAGCCACCAGCTGGAGTCTTTGCCGGTCAACCTGAAAACAATCCGAAACATCCTGAACAGTTGAAAGTTGTCAACACCAGATCGGGGAAAGATTATTCAAATCCCCCAGTAAGGACACCTGTAGTTATTACTGACGAAGAAGAACCTGAGACAGTCCAGAACTCGACAACACGAGAATCACAACCAATGAAAGATAAGGCTGAAAAAGAAGTGCCTGAAAAATCTATTGATGAAGAAAATGAAATACCAGAAACGGATATTCCTGTGTATAAGCCTCGTATACCCTTCCCATCCCGCCTAAGGCAAACCAAGCTTGATACGAGATTCATCAAGTTCAAAGAGGCTATGAAGAAGCTCCATGTCGATATTCCCTTCTTAGACGCTCTTAATGAGATACCAGCCTGGACCAAGTATCTAAAGTCGCTTCTCACTAAGAAGTACATCACTGAAGAGTATGAAAATGTAAAATTGGCTACAACCACATCAGATATCATACTAAGCAAGATGCCAAAGAAATAGAAAGATCCAGGATCCTTCGGAATCTCATGTCACATTGGTGACTCATCATGCAAGAAAGGATTGGTAGATCTTGGCACAAGTATTTCTATTATGCCGTTCAGTCTATGCAAGAGATTAGGGTTCGCAGAATTGCTTCCAACTGCTATGAACATTCAACTTGCGGACAATTCGATAAAAAGACCGTTAGGAATTCTCAAAGACATCCCGGTCAAGGTAGGAAAGGATGCATATGTTCCATGTGATTTTATCATCATGGACATAAAAGAAGACACCAGATACCCTCTTATCTTTGGCCATCCATTCCTCGCCACTACTAGAGCCCTTATTGATGTTGAAGCAGGAACCTTACTGCTCAGGTTAGGTAAAGAAACTCTGGAGCTTTATGTAACCATCTTCAATTTTCATTCATTAATTTTTCAATTACTTAGTAGAGAACTCTCAATCCTAGAGCTCTTCTGACTTCGATAAATTCTTTGTCAATTTTGTTTCTTTCAAATTCTTTCTGGTAGCTTCCTTCAATTTCTTTGACGTAATTTGGAGATGATACTCCTATTTGAATGCAGTGGACTGGATAAAACTTTTTTAACTTTTCCCAATCTTCTGATGCAGATGATACTTTGACGTAAATATCTCTAGTAGGTTTTAGCAGTGGACTATTAGTTTTGAACTCTTTGATTGCTTTAATAATTTCTTGGGGAAGTCCTTGAACTTCTCTTAAATCAGGACTTAGATATATTAAGTTTGCCGCTCCAATTCTGAAGCAATTTTTGATAATTTTGTGTAAAATTATTTCCTAGTAATATGACTTGTTGTGCATATTCAAGGTAATAGAATGGTGGACATGTAACAATGTAATTTCCTAGTATATGTTTTTAGACGATCTCAAAGCTTGTCCACTGATCATAAACTCTGACTTAACAACCGAACAAGAAGAGAAACTTCTGGAGGAATTAAGGGAAAGGAAGAAAGCCATAGGCTATAAGATGAGCGACCTCACAGGGGTCAGTCAAGCCTTGTGCATGCACAGGATCCCCATGATGGAAAACCATAAGCCAACCATCGAGCATTAACGGAATTTGAACCCAAATACGAAGAAGTGGTCCGTCGCAAGATCATCAAACTTCTTACAGCCGGAATAATATACCTGATATCGGACTCACCATGGGTAAGCCCAGTTCATGTGGTACCCAAGAAAGGAGGGACAACCGTTATAAGAAATGAAAACAATGAGCTCATCCCCACTCGAACAGTCACTGGGTGGCGGATGTGTATTGATTATTGAAAATTAAACAAGGCCACTTGAAAGGATCATTTTCCTATGCCCTTCCTCGATCAAGTTTTAGAAAGATTGGCCCATCAAGAATATTTCTGTTACCTGGACGGTTACTCTGGATTCTATCAGATTCCCATACATCCAGATGATCAAGAAAAAACAACTTTCACCTGTCCCTTCGGGACATATGCTTTTAAAAGGATGCCGTTTGGTCTGTGTAATGCCCCCGCAACTTTTCAACGTTGCATGACTGCCATTTTTGTGGGGCTTACTAAAACTGTTATGGAGGTCTTCATGGATGACTTTTCTGTATATGGGGACTCCTTTGATTCCTGTCTTAAGCATCTCTCCATGGTTCTCAAACGCTGTGAAGAAGCACATCTGGTGCTAAATTGGGAGAAATACCACTTTATGGTAAAGGAAGGCATTGTCTTGGGCCACAGGGTTAGCAATAGAGGAATTGAAGTTGATAAAGCCAAGATAGAAGTCATATCTAAATTGGCTATTCCCACAAATGTGAAGGAAGTTCGCGCTTTCCTTGGTCACGCTGGATTCTATAGAAGGTTTATACGAGATTTTTCCAAGATAACAAAGCCGATGACCAATCTACTTTTAAAAGATGCTGATTTTAATTTAAATGAAGAATGTGTCAAAAGTTTTGATACGCTAAAGAAAGCCCTTACAACTACCCCCATCATTAGAGCTCCCGATTAGGACCACCCCTTTGAAATTATGTGTGATGCCAGTGATTACACGGTGGGTGCCGTCTTAGGGAAGTACATAGAGAAAAAACATTATGTGATCTATTATGCGTCGAAAACCCTCGATGATGCTCAAAGGAATTACGCTACTACTGAGAAGGAACTTTTGGCAGTCATCTATGCCTTCGATAAATTCAGATCCTACCTTATTGGTTCGAAGGTCATCGTTTACACAGACCATGCTGCTATCCGTTATCTTATGGCAAAGAAGGATGCTAAGCCAAGGCTGATCAGATGGATACTCCTTCTACAAGAATTTGACCTAGAAATAAGAGATAAAAAAGGGTCGGAGAATGTCGTGGCAGATCACCTCAGTCGCATCCACACTCTGGATGCTGAAGGGATTCCGATAAACTACTCCCTACCAGATGATCAGCTTATGAGGATCTCGGAAGTTATACCATGGTATTCCTACTTCGTAAACTACCTTGTTGCCGGAGTCATTCATCCCCAATATACCGGGAACACTCTGAAGAAGTTTATGCATGATGTGAAGCATTACCATTGGGATGAACCATATCTTTTTAAACTTTGCACTGATGGTCTGTATAGACGTTGTATCGCCGAAGAAGAAGCTCAATCGATTCTGGAACAATGCCACTCAGGACCTGTGGGTGGGCATATGAGCTCTAAAAAGACTGCCTTAAAGGTTTTGCAATGTGGATTTTTCTGGCCAACTTTATCCAAGGACTCTTACGATTTTGTCCTATCCTGTGATAAATGTCAAAGATCTGGCAATATAACCAAAAGAGACGAGATGCCACTGAATCTATGGCAAGAAGTTGAGGTATTTGACGTCTGGGGAGTGGACTATATGGGGCCATTCCCATCTTCTAACGGATTCTCATACATCCTAGTGGCAGTAGACTACGTCTCCAAATGGGTTGAAGCTATACCAACCATCACTAGTGATTCAAAACCAGTCATCAAATTATTCAAATATATCATCTTCCCACAGTTTGGAGTGCCGCGAACCGTGATATTTGACGGAGGCTCCCACTTCATTGAACGAAGCTTTGAAGCTCTTCTAAGAAAATATGGTGTCTCGCACAAGGTGGCTTCACCTTACCATCCACAAACCAGTGGACAGGTAGAGGTCTCTAACCGACAAATAAAGGCTATCCTTGAGAAAACCGTTGGACGTAATAAAAAAGATTGGTCGACAAAAATCAACGACGCCTTATGGGCTTATCGTACTGCTTATAAAACTCCCCTTGGGACTACTCCTTTTCGATTGATATATGGAAAAGCTTGTCACCTGCCGGTCGAATTAGAACATAAGGCATGGTGGGCAATTAAACAATTGAACTTCGATATGAAAGAAGCAGGGCAAGCCAGGATTCTGCAACTCAACGAGCTGGATGAACAAAGAATAACAGCCTATGAAAATGCACGAATCTACAAGGAACATACAAAACTTTGGCATGATGGACATCTGAAACGAAAGGACATACAAGTAGGAGACCAAGTTCTGGTTTTTAACTCAAGATTAAGGATATTCCCAGGAAAACTTCACTCACGCTGGTCCGGACCGTACATTGTCAAAAGCATCTCTCCTCATGGCACCTTCTCTTTATGGAGTGCAGAGTCAGGAGAATTCATAACCAATGGCCACCGCCTGAAGAGATATTTCACCACAACAGACATAGGCACCAATTCAGTGATAGAACTCACCGATCCAAAGGATCCCACATGAAGACAAAGGACTTTGTCGAGCCAGCGACATAAAACAAAGGCGCTTGTCGGGAGGCAACCCGATCAATAAATCTGTTTTACTTCTCCTTTTCAAATTTTGTTTCTAACCTTATAGTTAAATTTTCCTTAAATAAATTTGCCTTATGAGATAGTTTTCCTTACAGAACACGAGATCGGAGTGGCGCTGACCAGAATGAAATCATTCTCAGCAGTCATACCTGGTGTTACCTTTCCCCTCCATCTTGAATTTAGGGTTTGCTCGAGGACGAGCAAATCTCTAAGTTCGGGGTGGAGGGTGGGTGGTACGTATTCCACTTCCACATATACACCCTCTTTTCATTCTCAATCTATCTCTATCATAAAATTTTCAAAATTTTTGAACAGATATTTGATGAATTTTTGACACTTGTTGATAATATGTAACTAACTTTTTTGCTATGCATCTTCAATCATAACATCCTCCTTATTTGAAGCGGATCCTCAAGAGGACTGACTTTTGAAACTTGCCTTTTGCCTGAAACCATCCTGTGAAGCTTATGATTCCTAACATCATAATACTTTTTACAAAATGATAAGTATCTGTCAAACTGATAGGGATCAAACATGTCGTGCTTCCTAACTGACTAGTGGAACAATGGCTCAGAATCCCCACCGGATCCGCATCAAGTCATTATTTGAGCAGAGTATGACAAAGAGAATAACCCGGTTTTGAATTGTAAATCAAGTTGCATTTTGATCTGAACTCTCTTCTACACTTATTCTATCATCTTCGTATCCCTCCATCCATCAATACCACCAAAATAGCCAAATTGGTTCCAAACCCTAAGTTCGGGGTGGCACGCCACTTCCCCCGTATCCACTTCTTCCATACCCCCTTCCAATAAATAGGGGCGTACCACCAAAAATGCAATCTCGATTCGAATAGAGGAGAGATCTGCAATAAAAGATGCCAAAGTGCACACAAAAAGAAATGCAATCTCGAGTCGAATAGAGGAGAGATCTGTAATAAAAGATGCCATAGTGCACACAAAAAAATATATGCAATAAATGAAATTGCAAAACAAATAAAAATCTCGAGTCAAATAGAGGAGAGATTTACTTCTTCTTTCCATACCACCTTTCACTCCTTTTTCTACCTAAGGGCACAATAAATGCCCCACCATCCTGAACTACACCAGTGTCAGATCGGATGCATACTTGTTGATTCTGCGGGTATCTCTGAACTCCTACAAAACTCTTCGACATGCTTGGTGTTGGAAAAAGTGGGGAGGAAGCGTTGTTGGGAAACAAACTCAGGAACGAAGCTATGGAAAGACGTGTTTAGTGGTCCCAGGAAGTTAAGGTACTCATTCATACTGAGCAGAAAGAAAACATTTGTGATGTGAAGATGAAAAAATCACACGGATCGAAATTATTTCATTAGGCAACAGTTTCAAACTTTATGTTACTCGAGGACGAGCAACGATTTAATTTCAGGGTGTTTTGATGAGTGCATACTCATCATGAAATTCAATTGCCTTTTTGGAACAATTTCATCTCTATTTCACATCTTTTTACCCTAATATGAATCATAATGCACAAAACCACTTAGTTGATTCAATAATCAAGGTTTTAACAAAATATCTTTCATTTAATGCAGGAAAATCAAGCAACTCCATGCATACGGTCTCAAGACCGTTAGGATCCTTGCAGTCTCAAGACCGTTTGGGTCCACGCGGTCCCAAGACCGTTTGGTGGAATACACAAAGAACAAATGACGAAACCGGTTGCCAAAGAAAGCCATGCGGTCCCAAGACCGTTTGGTCCCATGCGCTCTCAAGACCGTTTGGTCCCATGCGGCCCCAAGACTGTTTGGTCCCATACGGTCCCAAGACCGTTTGGTCCCATGCGACCCCAAGACCGTTTGGTCCCATGCGGTCCCAAGACCGTTTGGTCCCATGCGACCCCAAGACCGTTTGGTCCCATGCGGTCCCAAGACCGTTTGGTCCCATGCAGTCCCAAGACTGTTTGGTCCCATGCGGTCCCAAGACCGTTTGGTCCCATGCGGTCCCAAGACCATTTGGTCCCATGCGGTCCCAAGACCGTTTGGTCCCATGCGGTCTCAAGACCATTTGGTCCCATGCGGTCCTAAATTACCATGAACTCAAAAAGAAACTATGATTTATTCCAACATGTAAGTGTTCGTAAAAATATTAAGTACTAACAATACTGGTAATATAGAAATGCTCTCTATTCATTATATAAATACATAAATTGTTAGAATGAGTGCAAATAATATCCACTATTGTCAAAATATCACATATTTTAAGCGGAACTCATCAAAACCAATGTCATTCATTGATTAGGTGTTTTTACAAAATTTTCAGGATTTTGCATGTGCATTTTTCGGTGACTTCAATTTTAGAAGGTAAGTTCAACGCCCTTCACAATATTGATTAGTTCTTCTATTTCTAAAATTTGAAAAAACATAGTTTATATGTGAACATAAAATAAAATATTTCACAGGATAGTGAATCATGGAATAAGAAGAGAGCATGGTTGTTTCTCACAATGACAATCACCATTGTGAGGTAACCTCAAGTTAATAAAAGTTGTCAAGGTCACCACTAATTTGACTACATTGAAGCATTAGTTGGACATACATGTTAGCAGGTGCGATCAAGATTCTACATGTAGATAAAAAAAATTATATCTCTCATTTTTTGTTGTCATGATTGGGTCTATTAATTTTTAAAGTTTATTAGTATATATGTGATTATAATCAAATTCGTATTTAATATGTTTATTTTGTAAAAAAAATTGGTTCTTTTAGAAAAAAACTAGTTTGGAAAACTAACTTGAAGAAAAGATATTTGATCATACTCCTAAACTATTTTCTTAACCTATGTATCTCATAAAGCAAAAAAAAAGCATATGGATATTACTTTTTGTTTTAGGATAAATATAGATATGATAAAAGGTATTAGAGATGAGAAGCTATCCAGATGTCGGTAATAGATTAAAGACAAAGATTCAAGGTGATAATTTACATTTTATATGGAAGTGACAAATGAATTTATGTATTTGAGAGAAATAGGATATAATTAAGAAAAGTCAATAATAAAGTGTCATTGTTATACCTAAAAGATGAGTTCACATTAAAAAAATATTACATCACCATGACTTATACACGATCATTAGTCATGTCTAAGTATGGTAACTTGCATCAAATGAATCTATCAATGAGGAATAAAGGTGGAAAAATAGATAAAAATTAAAATTACCATGTATTAATCTAGGCCTGCCATGGTGATAGCTAACTCAACGACATCACTTGAATCACCTTAAAATTCACCTTAATCATCTATGTATTATTTTTCAATGGCATCAATGCAAAGACAATGACCATAATAAAAACTCAGCCCATAATCTATGTAGTAAGTACAAGAAAGACGTTCATGGTAGAATATGAACATAAAGTAGAACCTTAACTAGCTCTCTCATATAGTGCGTAGTTAAGATATTTTTAGGATAGAAGATGTTACACTCATGCCACAATGTCGGTATTTTTAAATGACATCTTCACACTATTAGTACTATCCCTTCGTATTCTACCACATAATATGTGGATATCATAATGTATATGGATTCATTAATTTATGAAAGGACGTCGTTGAGATATTCTAGCACATATCACAATGATCAAAATATCTACAATAAATGACTAATAGGAAGTTACAACCGAAAACTAGAGTTTTGATATCATAAATAATCTATATTGATGGCTTGATTGATAAATTCCGTATCCTATATACAAAAGCAATGAGACGACTTGACTTCTACCACCATTTATGCATGAAAACATATATTCAACTATTACGTTATGTTTGTTTTTTAAAATTGGCCATTCTATTCATCCTGTGGCCTAGGCTCGATCATGGGACCTCTCGCTAACAAACCAAGTGTCTAACCATATTGGTGTCTTCCGTTAGACGAATTGGCCATTCTATTCTGTTATGCTTACATTCAACTTATCAATGTTATTCTGAATCAAGTATATACCCTCATGTGGATATTTTTTTAATTATAAATGATTTACTAAGCTGGATATAAATAAATAAAAAGCAAACGTGTTAGTAGTATCCTTATATTGACAAACAAAAAACAAACAACTATACCTTGAATTGTCAAGCTGAATTAAAATGTATAATTTGGTATATAACGATAAATAAAATAAAGTGATAAAAAATTGATATTGAGAACCTAAACAAGATAATTCTTTTACATAAACTCATATTTTCTAAGAAAGAAACATTT